>WPIO01000011.1:3760000-3770000 GCA_009760855.2 Cristatella mucedo | reverse complement strand
ACAGCAAGCGCCCAGCCGCCCCTTTCTCTCCCTGGGCGGATGCACACGTGCCACGCCAGGTGGCGCCTCATTTGGCTACTCACTAGTAACCGGCCACACACACGGTCGGTTTGATGAACATCTGCTGGCCGGTGTTCACGAATAGCGATATATCGTTGTAATTGCAGCCGGTCATTCCGCACACGTCCAGAGTCATGCCAAAGTCTTCGTTCAGGGGTAGCACAGTGTTCGACACTACAACGAAGAATGCGACGGACATAGAGCACGGAGCAGTCCCGTGCCCGCACAGCGGGGTGTGGGGGCTTCCGTAATGGGGGGTGGGAGAGGCGGGCACCGTGCCCCAAAGTTGAAATCAAAGGTTAGCTGGTTTGACAGCCTTCATTTATAAAGAGGCAGGAGAGCCTCAACGGCTATCGCCACCGCTTGCAGTGGGCAATACAGAATCGCCCACTGCAGCTGTCTAACCCACGTGACCCGGGTCGTGAAGAGCAAGCACCTTACCTTTGGGCTATCACGGCCGGGAAGAGGGGGCCTGCATGCGTGTGCTGCGCCTCTCCAGGGCGCTTGAAGGCTTTCGGGTCCAGGAGCAGACAACACGACAGGCCACGGGCAACAGGAGCAGACAACACGACAGGCTGCAGACAACAGGAGCAGGAGCAGACAACACGAGTAGGAGCAGAGAGCTCGAGTGGGAGCAGACAGCAGGCCTGCCTGCCCGGAGCAAAATGGAACTCACTCTAATCAAGCATCGCTCGACTGCTCAACCAGAGATCCTCCTACTCTGCACAGCCTGGAGGCTATCTGATGAGCATTCTTGCTCAGCAAGGCACTCCCTGCCTGTAGCTGTAGCTCCCCCTCTCTCTCAGGGCAGCTGTCCCTCTCGGCGTGCTAGCAACAGCAGGTGGCAGCCAGCAACAGCTGCAGCCGAGCCATCGCAGAGCAGTAGCATGCAGCCAAACACGAAGCCACCGGATTGCCGTGTACACGAAGCACAACCGGCCAGTGCGCAGACTGCTATCCAGTCCGGCTACGCAAGCTCGCTTGCCGCCGATTGAGGCATACCAGTGCGGGGCAATGACGATTAGCTCATTTCGAGCGAACGGCAAGCTGACAGCTAGGCCTCGCGGCCGCGTGTCCCCGCGCTGCCACGCTTGCCGGCTGCATGCACAGTGCGAGAGCGCGTGGCAGCGTGGGCGCTGACAGGCAGGGAGAGAGGCAGGTGCAAGGAGGGAGCAGGCTTGCACCTGCCTCCTCGTCCAGCCTCGCCTCCTCAGCCCGGGCGAGCGGCAGCAGACGCGCGCGGCAAGCTCGCGACAGCCTACAGCCTGCTACTACTGCTACTACTGCAGCCTACTCACTCGGTATCTTCATGCAGCCTTCTAGCTGGCTCCTGGCGGCAAACTCCATCTTATTTTGCCTCTGCGTGTGCTGGAAAGCAAAGCGGCGCTCAAAGCTCGCGCCGCATTTAAAGCTCAGGCGGCAGCGGGATCGGGTCTGTAGTCCGCCCGCCCACCCGCCCACCCATCACCACACAATGGGCAGCGTGTGCTGCAGTAGCACGACACGGCCGTGTCGTGCTACTGCAGCGATGCCGCTGCCATGTTGTGCAGCCAGCTCTGCACCAGCCGAGGTCATGACACGACGGTGGAAGCACTACGCGTCGAAGCACCAGAGTAACCCCCTCCCTCCCCCCCCCCGGCCAAGTGCAGCCAGCCCATGTTCACTGCAGCGGCTGCCACGCCGTCCGGCAGCAGCGGTGCGCTGCCTACCTTCTCGGGGCTCTGAGGACTGGCGAGGCCTCGCTCGCCGACGAACGCCCACGTCTCGCGATACTTGATCCACTTTATGCTCTGGCTGCCAAACGCCTGTAGCAACTCCCTGGCCTTTGGGCAGAGGCTGCAAGCAGAGGCCGACAGCAGCTCAGGGCGCGGATAGCGGCTACTTGACAGAAAGGGGCAGGCAGCAGCCGCAGTGAGCTGGCTTACCTGACGGTGGCCTCGTCGTGGGTGGCGACAAGTATTTGGCTTCGAGCAGGAACGTTGAAGCTCAAGTACTGCACCAGCTCAAGACCTTTTTGCAATTCGAAACGAACGGAAAGACGACAAAGTTTGGCCAAAGCCGGCAGAAGCCAAAGATCACCACAACCGCCAGTACCACCAGTACCAGTACCAGCACCACACTGTGGCTCGGCCAGAAATGACTCTAGCAAAGCGCTTGCCCCCTCTTAGTGCTGCAGCAGCACAGTGCAGTAGAATGCATTTGGGCATGCACCGTGGTTAGTCTAAGCACTTACACGACTCGATCGAGGCGTACGTGTCGAATGATCTATAGTCCATGACAGCCTTGAGTTTACCTATAAGGCAACGAACGGTATCATCAAACGCAACATTGCTGAGAGAAGAGATCTCTCTGTCTTCACTGTCTGCCTCTTGCCTCTTTCTTCTCTCATCTCTTCCTCTTTCTTGTGTCTACCTTTCTCTTCCTCAACTCTAAATATATATCTTTCATTTATGCCGTTCTTTCCCTCTCTGCCTATTCTCTCTTTTCCATCTATCTTATCCTATCTTTCTGCCTTTCTTTGCCACTTCTCTCCTCTATTTCTTTCTCCCCATTTCTCTCCATATTTCTGCTTCCCCTCTTTCCCCTCACCCTTTCTCTCTCTCTTTCTCCCTCTCTCTTTATCGTTCCCCATCTATCTATCTATCTGTTCCATCCCTCTCTCCCACTATGAATCTCTCGTTTTGTGTCTGAATACCGAATGTGTACCGAAAGCCGCTTAGGCTGTGAGTGCGCTATACAAAACTCTCCTGCGTAACATCCACATGGTCTTTATGACTTTGTGGAGTTAGTGACGTAGATACATTACATTACATCTCTCTCACTCTCACTCTCTCTCTCTCTCTCTCTCTCTCTCTCTCTCTCTCTCTCTCTCTCTCTCTCCCTCTCTGTCTCTCTGTCCGTCCGTCCGTCCGTCCGTCTGTCTCTGTCTCATGAGCTACAGTATCCCAAGAAAACATGGTGATGCACCACAATTAGTAGAATGAAGTCAGCCGTTAATCAGCCGCTCCTTCAGGGTCAGCCACATTTTTTTCAAAATTTAATTACGTACTGTTGATAACGACCACGTTGATTCCTCTACTGAAAGTCTCTGGCCTGGTGGGATCTATGATGCTGCAAAAAATAGGGAAAAGCTGTTGCTATACAGGTAAAAGCTGCCATTAGCTGAGCAATGGTTGTCAACTCTGCAAATAGGATATGCAATACCGACGGGGGAGGGGGTAGCGGCGGCAGAAGGAGCACACATGAAATTATTCATGAGGTAATGGATAATGAAGTTAATATATTAATTAATAATATCAATTAATTATTAATAATAACTAATAATAATTCAGTATATATATATATTAATTTAGTTCGGTATCTAGTCGACTCTAATCTGGCTACTCCTTGACTGAACGAAGCGTGCTGGCAAAAAGGTCACCGATCATCAAAATCACGTGAATCGGATGGCAACGAAAAAAAGAGCTATGCTTCTATGACCAAAAACCATGAACAAGCTCACAATACTCACGTTTTCCCGTCGAAACATAACAAAGGACCCTCGTGCATTCCGTAGCCCGACTTGATGAGATACGAGTATTCCAACGGATTGGGGCACAGAGGCCCACATCTGAAAGTTCCGCCTGTATAGTGCAGACAAGACACAAATAGTACAGAAATGAGCAGCACATGAATAATCTTTAAGGGGCACTTCAAGAGTCACTAAAGAGCACAGGGGCATCTGCTAAGGGACAATGCACACTGGGTCGATGCGGGCCAAGAAGAGCCAGGTCGAGCATCGAGCTATGGCAAGTGCTTCGAATATCCGGCAATAAATGGGACTAAAATAAACAAATAAATACAAGCTGATTTAACAGCTTCTTTTTGTATAGCGACAGAAGAGCCTTGACGGCTATCACCACCGCTTGCAGCGGCAATACAGGATCGCCCACCACAGGATTCGAACCCACGACCTCTGGGCCGAGGTCGTAAAAAGCAACCGCCCTACCTAGAGAGCCATTACGGCTCTAACACGGGTCACAAATCCTCACCTTGTCCTGATTGCGGTGGGCCGAGCATGGTGCACGGCCCTAACGGGTACTTTGACAGAGACCTCGTCCTTACGAGGTCAGTTATACGTATTGGCACGGCAGCACTGCTTTGCCGAACGGTTCGGAGCCAGTCGCATGCGGGCGCATCGGCAGAGGCACGGCGCACGCGCATGGCATAGACATGCATGCGAGCTCGTCGAAAGTGCGCCATATATAATGACATGCCATGCTCCACGTGGATCATCTCCACACGAGGAGGTATAGCGCAAACACTGGCATGCAGACACACAGGCAGTGACACTTGCTCACACAAGATGAGGCAAAAGGCCAACAACGATAAAGAACGCAGCCCAACAGCGCAGCAGTAGCAGCAGCAGCAGCAGCAGCAGTGACAGGCGAGCAAGGTTATGCGGTTGCAAGTGAATTAGCAAGAAAAGTACGCATGGCATGCGACCCAGGCCATTCGACAATGCCTGCAGCAAGACAAGCGCATACGCGAGAATTCAAAAAGCGACAGCTGCAAACAGCGCGACACAGCAAAGTAAAGGTGCCCTCCTCCTCCTCCTCCTCCTCCCCCTCCTTTCATGCTTGCTGCTCCCAAACCAGCTTGCAGCCGGTAAGGTGGCGGGCCAGGTGCGATGTGAGAGCAAGTTGTGCGAATGATACAAGCCTTAGATCATGCTACCTCATTATACACTCGAGAGAGGTTGGACTTTCCGCGGTCCAGGTACGTGATCACAAATATGTATGCAACGGAATATGGTATAATCAGAAATAACGTACCAACACCGTAAAAGTAAATAATACCGCTGCTGTGAGCAGGACCAAGACAATGTACAGGGAGATACTGGAAGCTTTTTTAGTGCATGCAAGAAGCAGCTGACCGGAGCTTAAGCTGGTCGGTGAGGCAGGAGTGCACCGCACCCGGAGGTATATAGCACTAAAGCAGCAGCTCAGCCATGCTGGGGCCTGCAAGCAAGAGACCTTAACCCATCAGTGGAAGGCAAAGAATAACCTGTACCGATTATACAAAGCAGCATGTGTCCCACTGCTGAAAGATACCATAAGAGACCAAGACAGAGCTAGCAAGAGGGAGAGAGGAGTGTGTATGTGAGTGAGTGTGTATGCACATACACAAACACATGCGAGTGCACATGCATTGTATGTGTGAGACAGACAGACAGAGGCAGCGAATAAATGAGACGAGAACGGCAGACTCGTGTGAAGCAAGCCGAGCTAAGCAAGCAAGTGCGTGCATAGAATATGTGCGTGCGTGCGTGCGTGTGTGTGTGTGTGTGTGCGCATGAGTGCGTCGTGTGTGTGTGTGTATGTGGGTAAGTAGGCCTGTGCTGTGCACACGCAAGTAAGTTTTAAGAGAATCCTTCGCGTACACTGGCATGAGCAGCTGATTGCACAGCTCTGCGAGCATCAGATTTTGCAGCACCTGGTTCCTTTGTTCGTGGTACTGTCTAAGCAGCTGACGATCGACAACCAAGCGCTGGGTTTGAAGTTGCTCTGGTCTGCTTCCTTCCGAGTCCGCACGCACGTGTGTGTGTGTGTGTGTGTGTGTGTGTGTGTGTGTGTGTGTGTGTGTGTGTGTGTGTGTGTGTGTGTGTGTGTGTGCGTGGGTGTGTGTGCGTGGGTGTGTTTGCGTGGGTGTGTGTGCGTGGGTGTGTTTGCAAGTAGGCCTGTGCTATGGGCACGCGAGTAAGTGTTAACAGAATGTCTTGTGTGTGTGTGTGGGCACGAGACCATATCAGATGAGTTGGCACGCGTGAAGCAAGCCGGGCTAAGCCGGAGAATGATGCCTTATCGACATGCACTGACCTGTCACTGCCGTAGACGACGGCAGTGTGCTCGTCAGCACCGCAGAAGAAGAGGAGGACGATGCATCAGGACCTGCAGCATAGCGATCCAGAAGAGCAATGTAGCTCTCCAGACAAGCTTTATTGCCAGCCACCGAGTGGCAGACCAGAGCAAGCACCCGTGTGATCGACAAAATGTCCATGATGCGTCCTGGGCTAAGCACGACCTAATTTAAGGGAGGCTGCTTGAGCCAATTGATGGATGGCTGTGAAGTTGCAGCTGAACTACCAGCTGAATTCAAACACGTGTTAGTGCGTTCTCGAAATGTGCCATCTGTTTCCGGCAGCTCATTGAGCACACACACTCAGGTCGCAGAGACTTTTTGTTGAGTGAGTACTGACAATAAATAATAAGCACTAGGACAGAGGAAGAAGAGATCGAGACAAGTGAAAGGCATCAGCTGGCAGGCATTAAGTATGCAAGCCGTGCACTGTCTCGCAATTGCGAAACAGTGCACGTGGATCTGCCACTGCCGCAGATGGCAACAGCGTGCTCGGCCGGGAATCATACATCAGGGCCTACAATGTACCGATCTAGCAAAGAACTGCACTGCACTGCTGAGGACGACACTCGCTTTGGTTAGCCAGACACTTACATACCAGACGATGCCACGCTAGGCTGATACAATGAGCGGGCAGGCTACAGTACTGATCACTGCCAGCCAGGCAAGAGGGTGCTGCTGCCAACTGTGCTTGCATGTGATACCACTAACAACCAACTAAATGAAAAACACTTTGGCATGGAAATATGATGTGAATATGCTCGAGGAACGAGCTCTATGGCTCTATTGTATCTGTTCTGAGACTGTTCGTGCAGTAGCACACCCATCGGAACACCGAATATGCACAGCAACGATATGTAATGTAATGTGTCTCCGTCTGCAAATCTACAAAGCCACAACGACAAAGTGAGTGTAAAGCAGGAGGGTTTTCTATTGCGCACTAAAACCATATGCGTCTTTCGGTAACCAACAGACTTGTATCTCACCTAACAAAGGAAAAGTGAGAAGCTTAATTGAGTCAGGAGGGTAGCCAAGGAAGTGAGAAGCCACTCACGATAATCTGGGTTCATTCCTAAGCATGACCTTGCACTTATTGTGACCTTGAACCTGACACCATAACGGATGGATTCTAAAAATAGCATCATGCAGTGAACTGATGAATGATCATTCAGGCCGCTACCTTGGCTCACCATGATTGAAGACAGTGATCTTTGCTCGTGCAACATTGGGCCACAGGTCGCGTGAGCTCTGCCTACCAATCATTACAACGGCTCAATTGTTTGGCTCCACACGTTACATAACACCACACAGGTTCAATCCCCTTTGACTACTGCGCTTGTGCCATACAATTCACATGGAAATAAGTGTTAGTGCCTCGGTACAAAAGTTCAGGCGACTGCTACCGATTCACGATTAGCAGTTAGGAGTGATGGTTGACGTCGGGTGAAGGCACAGAAAAATGGACTCGACAGAGTAGAGTGCCCAAAAACCCAAAGCAAGTGCAGTTAGTCTCAACCATATCCACGTTAACAACTCGTGGTCTTAATCAGTGCATTTAAAAGGCATCTCACAGCAGTAGCCAGTAAACATTTTTACGGTGTCAACATACACGATCAAAGATGTGGGGGTGGTTACGCACGCCAGGTACTGGATGCCCACTGAAGAGCAAGAAAAAAGGGTGAAGAAAAAGGCTATTTTCTGCATCGTCACCAGAACGTCAAAGTAAACGGTTTCTCACCAGTCGGAGCTGACGGGTAGCTGCCGGGTTAGGCACTCGTTTAGCTGGTGTGAGGTACCAGGAAACTTGACCAATGAATATGGACACAAAGATTTAAGTACTTGGGCAGGTCGAAGGGTCTAGCCGGAATAAGGATACACATCGTTTGGAGGCAGATCGGTGAGAAGACAAAGCCGAGCAGGTGAAGTCCATTGGACCGAGACGACAGCTGCCCGAGGTCACGGTCGAGTGCACGTCCCTGGCTCAACTAACAGGAATTTCAAGCAGAGCTTTTTTTATGCAGTGCAGGCCCTGCTTCGCCAGCTTTCGATTCGCTCTGCAGTGTTTCACCTACTTCGGCATGATCACACGGCACACTGTAAAAGGTTAAAGTACCTGGCTCGTGTAGGTGTGCGGGTGCGTGGCAGGCACGGCGCCACTGCAACAGGCGACCACTAGCTGCTGAAGCTGGCCTGCCTGCCATGTCAAGCAACCCGTAAATAAGGCGAGGCTACTTCAGCAAAGTGAGGCTACTTGTTACTGTTAGTAAATATACCGAATATGGAAACTGCTTCCATCCGCACGACCTCGGGCACACAAATTAGGCAGTCGCTAGATGTGCTTCGTAAAAAGTAAGACAACTCTCTGCTTGAGCAGCTATAATCAACGCATGTATCATCACGTGTCACGTGACTTCTACTTCCACATACTCAATCATGACTTAGCACCCCCCCCCACCCAACCACCACTCCGAAAAAAAAGTTCTGCAGGCTAAGCAGTGGCCAAATGCTGGCGTGTTCTGCATCGCATGCTCTCAGAGTGCAAGAAGCTGTCAGTGGGCAGCAGCATTTGGCAGCCTTCACATCTCGGGGGGGGGGGAGAAAGAGTCGTGTCCGAATCGGTAGCACGGTCAGGCAAAGCAGGTGGCAAAGGAATGCCGAGCAGTGGAATTAAAACGAGACGCTCGGAAATCGGTGCCGGCAGAGAAGAAGAGCGGCCAGCTCGGCGGCGGCCACGGCGTCTTCGTCGTCTGCATAGGAATCATGGACGTGGAGCTCAAAAAAAACAGAAAACATGGAAAAACTGGAAAACAGGGACCGTTCGCACCAAGCATCGATCGTCGAGGAGTTTGAGCACAGAGCGAACACCTCACGGACGGACGGACGGACAGAGCTCCAACCCATCTCATCGCTACCGTAGTTCGTTCGCCTAGAAGCGAAGAGACGTGGCTGCAGCAGGCAGGGTGAGAACTTCGGCTGCCGTCCATTTTCTTTGAAGCCACGGCAAAAGCCACTTGCTTCGCAAAATCCCTACCGGCACCAGCAGCAGCAGCAGCACTAGCAGTAGAGGTGCTGCGCCGACTTGCCGTGCCAGCGCCGCCAGTGCTTCGGCGGCGGCGCTGTGTGCGAGCCGCTACCACTACCACGCACAGGCCACATTCCAGGTCAGTTGTCTCACACTTCCGGTTGCCATTGTCGGCCACGTCGGCTAGCCTAGCCATAACCATGGGCTGACGACTCTCTGTGTCTGTCTCTCTCTCTCTCTCTCTCTCTCTCTCTCTCTCTCTCTCTCTCTCTCTCTCTCTCTCTCTCTCTCTCTCTCTCTCTCTCTCTCTCTCTCTCTCTCTCTCTCTCTCTCTCTCTCTCTCTCTCTCTCTCTCTCTCTCTCTGCGTCTGTCTTTCGGCAGCTGCACAGAGAGACAGAGAGAGACAGGCAGAGAGAGGAGGGAATCGGACGAGGAGCTACTTTCTTCCGATGAGAGCACAACTCCGGCCAGCCAAGCCGGCCCTCGACAGCTAAGTGTTCTAGCATGCCTGAGGAACCGACCTGGCCGGGTCGACTGCACCGCCGCACGACGAGGGACGACAGAGAAGGCAACAGGAAGCAGCTGCCTCGGACTAGCGCTGGCGGACGCTGCTGCTGCTTCCACCGTCCAAACGTTGCCATCTTGCCAGCCTACCAGTGATTCCAAGAGCGTCTTGCCGAAACTCCTGCAGCCACAGCGAGTAGCCAAATGACGCATTCCACCAGTTCTTATAGTTAAGGATCCCTGCTGCAACCAGCAGCAGGAGCAGAACAAGTGCAAACACGACATATCGCCGTGACCCTAAAGAAGAAGAGACGGCAAAAAAAGTCTCAGCAGTGTTCCAATAACCGGCACTCTATTGAGGAGACAGAAGGCTAGCTTGCAACATGATACTTGCTCGGATCTTCCTGCTAGCCCAATGACCAACACGCCAGCAGTTGGTGCAAAACTCTCAAAGGCCAGCCTCGTGGGTCGCGAACGTTCGATCGAAAACCCTACTTACTTTAAGTTTCCCCCTC
>WPIO01000011.1:3737500-3755000 GCA_009760855.2 Cristatella mucedo | reverse complement strand
TTTTTTGCAAGCCACCTTGGAAGACAGCTCCTAATTTTTTATAGGGATCTGACGTGATGGCTAGCTGTAGAAGCAGTCTTCTGAATGAAGCTTTTGAAATTGAGGCAGCTGTCAAAAACGACACCTAAATTTCGAGCACGTGGTGATGGTCGCACAACAGCATCACCTATTAGAAGAGCAAAGCCTATTAATCCAGCCACAGGCTTAGGGTGTCCTATGAGCAGCAGTTCGGTTTTCTCATCATTTAGTTTGAAGAAGTTTTCCATCATCCACGATCGAATGTCAGCAAGGCAAGTATTCAGTTTCTCAGCTGCTTCAGCAGATTCCGACAGTTTGAATGACCTATACAGCTGAGTATCGTCAGCATTAAAGTGATATTCTAATCCATGGGTCTTAGTTGCTTTTCCCAGAGTTTGAGTATAAAGGAGAACAGCAAGGGACCGAGGACGGACTCTTGAGGGACTCTACAGGTGACCCGTCTCATGTGTGAGACCTGGCCCCCAAACGACTCAGACAAGTACGATTTAAACCATGCGAGTGCCTCGTCTGCCAGACCGATCGTTGTTTTCAATCGTTCAAGTAGGACATCGTGATCAATGGTGGGTAAGGCGGTTGTTTCCACGACCTCGGCCCCGAGGTCGTGGGTTCGATTCCTGCGGTGGGCGATTCTTTATCGCCACTGCAAGTGGTGGTGATAGCCGTAAAAGCTCTTCTGTCGCTATACAAAAAGAGGCTGTTTAATCAGCTAGGATTTATTTATTTATTATTATTATTTAATGGTATCGAAGGCAGCTGATAGATCTAGCAGTGCTAGGAAAGTAACATTCCTGTAATCGTTGCTGCATATAATGTCATTGCTAATATGGAGGAGAGCAGTTTCAGTGGAGTGCTGCCTTTTGAACTCTGAAATGTTTCTTACATTTCATTCTTTTCAATAAGTGCAACCAGCTGCTTAGCGACAATTTTTTCAAGAATCTGACAAAAAAGAAAGAAGGCAAACTGGGCGATAGTTTGCAAGGACCTCTGTATCTAATCCAGGCTTTTTAAGTATCGGTCTAATGAGTGCCGATTCGAAGGACTTGGGTACAGCCCCTTTTTCCAAAGAAGCATTAAAATCTTGGTTATGGCAGGGCTAAGTTGGTCTGCCAGTGAAGACCACAGAGACGATGGTATAGGGTCTTCTGCCGCTCTGGTTTGGTCCAGCAGTTAGGTGCTCGCCCCGACCAAGGTCCGGCTGAGGTCGCGGGTTCGAGCTTAAAGGCATATGTGAAGCGCCTGAATAGAGATTAGGTTCTCTTAGGGCGCTATACAAACGAATTATATTTTTTTCAGGAGACAAGCTCTTTTTACTAGACCTTATTAAGGTAGCCACATCACATGCAGAAACCTCGGAAAACCTTTTAAGGAAGGTCGCAGGTTGTAATTTCACAAATGCTTTAATCTGAGGGGTTTATGGAGCCAGGAATGTGCACATTTTTTTCAGTAAATAAGGCTGAAATTTTTTCGGCTGAGAAGTAATTATCTGGGAAGTCAGACCAATCAGCATTGGCCAGTAAATTGTTTACTGTCTTATAAATCTGCTTTCGGTCTGACTGGCAGGAATTCGGTTTTCAAGTGACAAAAGAAGCCCTGGCTTTTTTAAGATTTCGGGTTGGGTAAACTCGAAGGAAGCCTTTAAAATTGACTAGATCTGCATCAGACCCCCATTTCCTAAAACGTCGTTCAAGCCTGCGCTGAACACTGTGCATCTTTTGAAGTTTGTATGTAAATTGAAAGAAATCTCCACGACCTTGTACATGGATAGAATGAACAAGAGCATGCTTGTCAAAAGCATTCCTATGTGTCATGTTCACTGCATTAGTGAAGGCATTGACGCAGGCCTTCGAGTCTGGGTGCTGATCAAGAAGACCTGCCTCACAAACAGATTTCAAAAATGTGCCTACATCAATGCTTTTTAAGTTACGTCGCTGAATAAGTTCGACACTTTAAGTTACGTCGCTGAATAAGTTCGACGCTGCCATGCACGTACAAGAAGGCAGGAACAGTAAACGAGACCGAACAATGATCAGAGAGGGTCAGCGGCCACACTGCAAGGTCAATGGGAAGACATCCTTAGCAATCACGAGATCTAGAAAAGACAGAGAGACAGGGAGAGACAGAGAGAGACAGAGAGAGAGAGAGAGAGAGAGAGAGAGAGAGAGAGAGAGAGAGAGAGAGAGAGAGAGAGAGAGAGAGAGAGAGAGAGAGAGAGAGAGAGAGAGACAGAGAGACAGAGAGAGAGAGAGAGAGAGAGAGAGAGAGAGAGAGAGAGAGAGAGAGAGAGAGAGAGAGAGAGAGAGAGAGAGAGGAGAGAGAGAGAGACAGAGAGAGAGAGAGAGAGAGAGAGAGAGAGAGAGAGAGAGAGAGAGAGAGAGAGAGAGAGAGAGAGACAGACAGACAGACAGACAGAGGGAGAGAGAGAGAGAGACAGAGAGAGAGAGAGAGAGAGAGAGAGAGAGAGAGAGAGAGAGATGGATAGAGAGAGGGAGAGAGAGAGACAGACAGACAGACAGAGAGAGGGAGAGAGACAGACAGACAGAGAGAGAGAGAGGGAGAGAGAGAGAGAGAGAGAGAGAGAGAGCAAGCATGCTCAAAACACTTTGCATCCCTCGCTCCGTGTATCGCATTAAATTCCTGGTCCACCTAAAATCGTGCACCCATTGGCAGCCTTCCTTAGGTTGATCGGCATCAGCATAGAGCCACCCACGCCAGCCTAGCGAGATGATAAAAACTGTAAACCACAATAATAATAATAATGAAGGAAACTTGTGGCATAATCAAGACAAGCGAATTGCGCTCTGGGCAGTTCACCTAGGCTAAGTGGCCGGCTGGAAAATATTGTCGCTATGAGACAAGACGGCAAGTTGCTGTGCCATTCTTCCTAGCTACTACAGCTGCTACGGCGGCCAGCTAGTTTCGCCCCACTTGCTTCTCAAAACGAATACTCTGCAATGTATACAGGTAGGTCCCTTCTTCATAGCTACATCCTAGGCATGCCTCTGTCTCAGGAAGTTGCCGTGAGTACTAGTGCATGCGGTTCTGTTCTTTCATCCAACTCTCCCACCAGGCAGAAAAGCAGACATTAACTCTTGCACACACGCAGGCAGGTGAGCAGATACACACAAACACACACACAAACACACAGAGGCAAGCAGTCGACCGTATATAGCCAGACGATGACGTGTTGGGAGCAGGCAGAGACACAGTGCTGGGCCTGAATCAAAAAGCGAGCTCATCGTTCCGAAGCTCTGCAGGCTGCCACTCCTGGGCATGAGTGCTGCAACTAACCTTGCACCAACCTTGCTAATGTTGATGAATCTATTAGCAGGCATAGCTGTGCAAACAAATCGCTAGCCGGCTATTTGCCAATGGCTGACCAGACTCTTCTTTTTTATTCTAATTAAAGAGCAAATGCCATCGACGACTGCCAAACGACAGCCACTGTGCAGGCTGCACAGGTGATCGAAGCACAATCGATCGCGACTGGCTGGCTGAGTGGGGGGGGGGGCTAGCCAGTGAGACCCAGATCCTGCCCTCCAATGCGGCTGTAGTGTACTTTTGAAGTCGATTGAGTCGCCAGGCTCAGTCCGAGATGCTTGGGCTCCACCCAGAGCTGAAGCATTCTAAAGAAAAGCTTGGCCGTGTCGGGGCCGAGTCTGCTCTCTCAGCCGTCGTCGACAACGTCGTCCATTCGCTGGCCACCAAGCACCAGGAGCTGCTGCTGATGCTAGCCAGTGACTGGTTCACTGGCTAGCATCAGCCATCGCTTGCTCATGGCCCCTGCATGGACTCATTAGAAACTAGTGTGAGAGCCAGCTCACGCCCACACCTGTGTGGTGCACAAGGGCGGGTGGCATGCACCTAAGCACAAGACCTGTGCTAGCTCATTGATTTAGACAGTCCTCCCTCCCTCTCCCTCTCTCTCTCTCCCCTCTCTCTCTCTCCCCTCTCTCTCCTTCCCTCCCTCTCTCTCTCTCTCCCTCCCTCCCCATCTCTCTCCCTCCTTCTCCCTCTCTCTCACACTCTCTCCTGTATCACCGACCCCTTCTACCCAGCACAGGCGCACTGCCTACCTGCCAGAACTTTCAAAATACAAACATGGAATAAATGCTATCCAAAGTTTTGGCATATAAAAAAGTATGTTGATCTAACAGCCTCATTTGTATAGCAGCAGAAGAGCCTCAAACGACTATAACTGCAGCTTCCAGTTGACAATAAAAGATCGCCCACTGCATGATTCGAATCCACGAACTCGGTCGTGAAGAGCAAGCACCTTACCTTCGTGGCTATCACGGCCCTTGAACTACAACCAAGACCACGTTTCAAGCATGAAGCTAATTCGTCTCCATCCTGTCAAAGGTATATGAATATGAACGAGTGAGCTAAATATCAATCCCGTGGGGAGATTAATAATCATCCTCCAAGATACACTTGAAGAGGCTTGAGTTTAATCAAAAGCACAGAGTGGACGAGTATGCTTGATGGTAGTTACGTGATCACACACGCACGCACGCACACACACACACACATATATAATTAATTTCTGTATTACCCTAAAAGAACTTAAACCTCTATTCAGGCACTTCACATAAGCCAGGGGGGCTCGAGCCCACGACCTTGGCCAGGCCTTGGTTGGTCGGACCAAGCACCTTGACCGCTGGGCCAAACTAACGACCAACTTCTCGAAGCTGCTCCGCTGCTCCTAGCGTCGCACGGCACGGGGTTGGTCGAGGATCGTGTCAATATCCATCAACTCAATGAGAAACCCACATATTTAGATATCTTGGAAAGCAGCACCAGCATCTCCACGGGGAATTAAGTAATTAATCCTAGCGTCTCTCGGTGGCTGGCTTGTGGAAAGCGACTTGAGCATTCAGCTGTGTGCCCACTGCTGCTGTGACAGTGGTTCGGTTGAGCACTGGCGGAGCACTGCCGCAGCTACACTGGAGGCGGCTACTGGTGCTGCTGCTGCCGTGACAGCCAGGCTTGGTCGAGGATCGTGTCAATATCCATCAACTCAATAAGAAACCCACACATATAGACGTCATGGAAAGCGGGGAATTACGTAATTAGTAATTAAGTAATCGCATTCGCTGGCGATACAGCAGCTCAGACGCACCAGGACTCGGCAAGTCGGCCACTACCCTGGTACATGAAGCAAAGCGCTCAGAACGACCTCGGATGTGATGAGAGAGAGAGAGAGAGAGAGAGAGAGAGAGAGAGAGAGAGTGTGTGTGTGTGTGTGTGTGTGTGTGTGTGTGTGTGTGTGTGTGTGTGTGTGTGTGTGTGTGTGTGTGTCGGGAGGTGAGTGAGGAAGCTATGAGGCTTTGAGGTGCCGCAGTGCCAGCCCTAGCTGCAGCTTCGTCTCGACAAGCGTGAGCCGGCTATTTCGCTGCTGCAGCTCACCTCGTTATGACTCGCTCAGCTCACAGCCTATATGAGGGAGGGCTGGCGTGCAGATAGATTGCTAAGGGCACAGAGTCACGTGGCCAGCTGTGCTGAGCATGCCTCCGTCGACTGCCGCTCTGTCAGTCGGTGCTGCTGCTGCTCGATTCGCAGGATTCGCCTGCCAAAGCTGCTGCTGCTGCTGCTGCTGGCAGGACCACCGCTGCTACATGATGCGTGGGTCTGCTGGAGGCAAGTCAGTCTGCCGCCGGGCATGTTGCCCGGGGCCGGAAATCTTTCGGTGGCTGGTTTTGCTGAATCGTTTGACAGCAATTGACGCTACTAATGGACCACTAACGATTGACCGCCACGACCTTCTGAGTACCTCTACTCTAAACTAGGCATCACTTGTGCTCCACTGCAACGGTTTCTTGCCTAGTTCAGTGGGAAACTTAAGAGCAGTCATCCGATGAGCCTCTGAAGTCGAGGGTACCAGAGGGCACCGAGTGCTTGGTTCACTTCTTTGCAATGTATCCTCTTCCTCTAGCCGATTTAATCGCCATGCACTATCTTTTAAAAGAGCACAACAGCTAAACTACTTCAAGCATTGGTGACATTGCGTCTAAATTATTGCTAGTCCCTCTATTCCGGACTCTTCACCTCTGCCCTTAATTGTATGCAACTTGTGAGAAACTCAGTTGCTCAGCTGGTCTATCGTCAGGGGGGGGGGTAGCTGCATGCCACATCATCCCACTACGGTCTGAGCTTCACTCGCTCCCTATCAAGCATCGAATCAATTTCAAGATCCTCGGTCTGGCTAACAGGTCACTTCACTAGCACTAGCACCAGCGAGCTGGTTTGATCCAGCAGTTAAGGTGCTCGCCCCGACCAAGGTCTGGCAGAGGTCGTGGGCTCGAGCTCGGAGGCAAATGTGAAGCATCTGAATAAAGATTAAGTTCTCTTGGGGCACTATACAAATGAATATATATATATATATATATATATATAGTCACACACTCATACATATATATATATATACATATATATGTATGAGTGTGAGTGTGACTGTATATATATATATATATATATATATATATATATATATATATATATATATATATATATATATATATATATATATATATATATATATATATATATATATATATATATATATATATATATATATATCAGGCCTCCTTGCACATACACACTATGACTCGCTCTTTCTCTGACTGCTCGTCAGCATTTGGTCATCTAACCGTCCCTAGCACTAAATTAAAATCTGGAGAGCAAGACTTCAGCTCTTATGCACCAAATGTCTGGGACTAATGGTCGCTACCTGCAACGACCTTGCATCCTTTAAGTCTCAGCTCGAGACACATCGACTTCGGTCAGTCTTCCCTTCACCCAAGTGAACCGAACTTTTTTTGTTCCAGTATGGTTTGAGCATGCACCTGTGCATGATTCGGTGCATGTTACTAGTCACATGTCTAACTTAAGAGTGATCACGAGGGTCTTCATATTTGCTATAGCATTTAGCTAATACACGATGCTTGCTTTTGCATTCTTGATACCGTGTATGACACTTGTGCTTGGGTATTGATTCTGTAGCAGTGAGTTTTAAAGTACCTGGGTAAAGACAAAGTTCTCTTAAGGGTGCTATACAAATGACCAATCTGTCATTATTATTAGTATTAATCTGGACTTTCATTTTAATATCGACGGCAGACAGATGTACCTATGATTTAATCCTTCCCTGCCTTCTAGCAAGTCGAACCCTCTCAACTCACTTGCAGCATTCATTGCTGACATTTGCACTTAGATGGCAGCAAACTTCCTCAAATTAAATAACGAGAAAACCAAATTACTAGTAGGGCAAACCTAGTGTGACTAAGAAATCGGTTCTGCTAGCATGTCACCTTCAGTACAAAATCTGAGTGCGCTGTTCCAACCTTTAAATCGACGACCTAACGAAGTCAACTCTGCAACTTTCAGCTTCCTAACATTACAAAATATCGGGCCTGCTTAGACATGGATAATAATAATACACTTGATAAAGCACCATCAGAGAACCCAATCTCTTTCAAGGTGCTTTACATTTGCTGCAAAGGAAGCATGATCGAGTGGTGAGTGGTATCATGCTTGATAAACAATATGAATAACATGGTTAAGGGTGGCATGCAGAGGGTCAGCATGCAAGTGTGGTCAGTGGCAGTATGCAACAGTGTCAGCACGAATATAGGATAAAGGACGAATCACAGGCACCCACTAAATGCTGTCATAAATAGGTGCGTTTTTTATTTCTCTTTAAATGAGGTCAAGCCAGGCGATGTCGTGACACAAGTCGGGATTGAGTTCCAGGCTTTGGGAGCATAGGAACTCAAGGCGTGGCCTCCAAATGATTTGAGGTTTGTACAAGGTATAGGTAAACAGACTAACCAAGTTGGTCCATGCGTTCGTGACATCCCATCTCAACTTCTGTAACTCACTGTTTGCAGGTCTTTTGGCCTGTATAATAGGGCACTTACGTGGCCTGTATAATAGCTGGCTTACAGCTATTCCAAACCCTTCAGCCAGGCTTGTCTGTAGGAAGCTTTGCAGCTTCCACGTAACACCACTTCTTGCTGACCTGCACTGGCTCCCCATCAAGCAGCGCATCGACTTCAAAGTTTTGTCACTCACTTTGAGGTTCCTTCATTCTCTTGCTACAGCCTACCTCCCAGTTCCTCACAACATTTGGGTTCATGTGAATAGTTCTTAGTGAACTTACTCGAGCTAATAATATGCATGCTATCACTCACCATATTTCCTTTGCAGCATACGTAAAGTGCCTTTAGTTCTCTGGGGGTGCATATAAATGTCCTATTATTATTACTGTATTATGCCGTTCTCAAGAACTGAGGCAGATAATTAGGACAAAATGCTACCACCAGGATTAGCCCACCGCCGGTGCTTGAGCAAGACAAATACGGCGGTTTTTATATCTGCCTCTCTCCCTCGAGATTGCTAAGAGGATGGGGGAAAGCGATTTCTCCAAAAAAAATCAGCAACCTGGCTGGGGAGGATTGCCGAGGGCCGCTAGGGTCACGTAGCTTCGGCTTCTAAGAGCGGGCGCAAGCTGCAACCTGTGAGGCTCTTAGCTGTTTGCCACTACCCAATCCAGACGCAGTCCTAAGCGATCGATCGCCAATTATTGGCCATGCACGGGCAGCAACCCAAAACATTAGCATCTCTTGCAGACCGGATGCTGATCCATGACCTTATGGCCTCCGCAGGGATTTCTACTGCTTCACCTTAGCACATTTCCACCCGGGGAGCTTCGACAACAGATATCTGTGGATATCACGGCCTGCAACATTTCGACCGACGAGTTTCGAGTTTAGCCAGAAAATGGACTTTGGCTTTATGTCCGCAATATTTTGGCCTTGAGGGTTGCATCTTAGCTGCCAGAGTCAACGATTCAGTCAATAGGGTGCTAGTTTATTGGGGCACTTTGAAAGGAGCTTGGGCATAAATTCGTTTCATTTCCTTTAATAAAAATAATAATAAGACATTTGTAGAGCCCATTCAGAGAGCTTGATCTCTTTCTAGGTACTTGACAGATGCTGCATGGGAAGCATGACCGCTAGATTAGCAGTAACATGCATAGTGTGAGCTTACATAAACACATGAAGGACAAATCTCAAGGACCCATCACGTGTTGCAAGAAACAGTTGTGCTTACAGCTTCTTTTTAAATGTGGTCTAGTCAGTGAATATCCTAACGTCAGTAGGGAGAGTGCCCTTTGGCTTTGGGAGCAGACAAACTAAATGCACATTCTCCAAAGACTTTGAGGTTGGTTTTCGGCGAAAGTTAAGCGATTTGAATCAGAAGAGTAGGAAGTACGTTGCCTAGCCTGATTGGGAGTCGTTCTGATAGATAGGCTGGAGCGACAGAGTGGAGGAGCCCTGGGAAGTAATCAACAAAACCTTGCAGTCCTTGATAGGGACCATCACAGGTCATCGAGAAGTAGTGCAATGTGGCAACTGCACCGCTCACGACAGATAAGATAATGTAAGCACCTTATTTTACAAGCCACATGACAAGCAAGCAGTGAGTTACAGAAATCGAGACGAGATGTTGCAAATGCATGGACCAACTTGATGCATGTAGCATCCCTGTTCAAGCAGGCCCAAATTTTCTCTACAGCTAAGACTACCAATTTTTACAGGAATGCTCCACAGAATCAGTTGGTGTAGTCTGGGTGCGGTCTGGGTGCAGGCCAGCTCTCGGCTGTGGCACGCTGGCCTGCCTATGACCAGCCCTGTCTGGCAAGCAGAGGCCGGGTGAGCAGAACCTAATGTAGACGCCGGGCTGAGCAACCGGAGAGAGGAACATCCGTTGGGCTGCTGTGCTGAAGGCTGGTGACAATGGATGTATTGCTGGAGCCCACTACGATGTTGGTGTCGGCGCCTAATTCTTTCTGCTCGTACTACTAGCTATATCGGCCGGCCTACTGCAACACCATAACGATACTTTCACGGCGGTGATAGCTTCACAAATTGGATGCTGGACACGGAGCAGGGGCTCAAACTCTGCTATGTCAATCCGTGTGTATCTCCGTCAGTAACTCCACAAAGTCATAAAGACCATGTGGGTGTTACACAGGAGATTTTTGTATAGCGCACTCACAGCCTAAGCAGCTTTCGGTAGGCATTCGGTAGCCAACTGACTTCGTCTCACGCAACAAAGAGAAAGTGGGAAGCATAGCAGAGTCAGAAGAGCAGTTGAGGTAGTGAGTAGCAAAGAAGTAGCAGTTCAGGACCGCTGAAAAAGATGTGCCATAGTCGGCAGTTGGAGAGTAGATGTCGTTGCGTAAGAATTGTGGAAGCGAGTTCCACAGTCTAGGACCTGCAGAGCTAAAGCTTCTGTCGCCAACTGTCTTTAAGCTGAGGAATGGGACAGCTAATTTATTTTCCACACAGGACCTGAGGGCGCGAACAGGCTGAAACTGATGCAGCAGTTCAGCTAGGTACGAAGGAGCCAAGCCGTGGCGGGCCTTGTGGGTCAGCGTAAGAACTTTGCTCTGTATTCTTTGCTCAACCGGCAACCATCCTAGCTCTTTCAGCAGAGGTGACACGTGCTCAAACCGCTGGGACTTGAAGACCAGCCTTGCAGCCATATTCATAGTCCGCTGTAGTGGCATTATAGCTTTCTTTGGCAGCCCAGCCAAAAGGAAATTACAATAATCAGCCGAGACAGAACTAAAGAGGTAGTTAAATTTTTTACAAGCCACTGCAGGAGACAGCTTCTAATCTTGGATAGGGATCGGATGTGATGGCTAGCTGTAAAGGCAGTCTTCTGAATGAAGCTTTTGAAATTGAGGCAGCTGTCGAACACGACACCTAGATTACAAATCCGTTAGACTGGCACAAGTATCTGCCCCTCTCCCTTGACGAAAGGACCTTCAATCTATAACAGTACAAGTGGTCGAGGGACATCAAGAGTGAGTATGCCAAGCTCAGGGAGGCCTTGGTGAGGACATTCTCCATTCTGGCAGACAGGGATCTGCTTCTGCAACCTGACCTGCTGACGGCTGGTCGGACTGACATGGGCGGCCGATGCGACCGGGAAAGACGGCCACCTTTGGCGACGACAGAGGAGCAGCCTCAGTCAGCCGTGGGCAGAAACAAGACGCCCCCAGTGAAACGGCAACAGGCAGCAAAGCGGCAACCGGCTCTGAGGCCGAAGTGGCGATCGGCTCCGGCGATCGGCTTCGACACAGCAAAGCTTGAGGGGGGCAGGGGGCAGTGCCGGTGCTCCAGCACTGGCAAATGGCTGGTGACCCAGGAAGCCGGCTGGTAGCCAAAGGCTCCTGCATGCCTCCTCCGAACGGTTATAAGGTAGCCTGCCTGTTTTTGTGCTTGTAATTCCGGGATCACACTCTTTGTTGTAGCTGCTGCAGCTGATGGCTATTCTTGTTGGTGATTTTTTTGGCAGCCTGACGTGTGATTTACGGATCACCTGGCATGTGGTCTGGGTGTGGTCTGTGTGCAGGCTGGCTCTCGGCTGTGCCAAGCTGGCCCCCCCCCCCTCTAAGATGAGCTGTTATTGGCAGGCATGGTGGGTCGGGCTGGGCGGTCATGGAGCCCACTACAGAGTTTGTGTCGCCTCCTAATTCTCGCTATTCGTACTACTGTATGTTAGGACAGTCGGCTGGGACATCAAGAGGGGCAGCTTTGAATGCAAAGTTGGTTCCACTTGTTGCTTGCAACTTCGACCAGTTTGTTCAGCTCCAATGGGGTTGCATAACAAAAAGACGAAGACTCGCACATTCAGCCGGTAAATAATAATCGCATACAGTATTTTTTCGAGCACAGCTATTGCTGCTTGCATACATCTGAAGCCAGCGCTCACTGCAGAGTGAGCACCAGGACTCAATTATCCAATTATCCAGATCTCTTTGATCTTGTGAGCAGTAAAATGGGCTGTTTCTCTCTTCCACACGGTGGAGCCAGGACTTCTACTTAAAAGGAAAATATGACTGATTATACAAACATATCTAACCCGAAAATATACCGGAAGCAACATATCTACAAATAAAAATTTACCGATGCCAGATTAACATATGCGATATGTGCCCCAACATGTTGAACCTGGGTATATCGAGGTACACGTTTGTAGCTTGTCGATGTGTCGAGCTTCCCCGACTTCTAGACGGCTCCGTCTACACTGTAGCTTTGTGCCTTGTAAAATCCGTAGCTGGCCACTAATTTACAGATCAACTTTAAATTTAAAACATGAGTTAGTGTCTGCTTTTAAATCACTGCAGTAATTTATTTCTGATTCGCTTGAATAAATGTGTTGATATACATGTAGATGATTGCAGAAAATATAGCTCTAGGACGTGTAGCTCTAGTACAAGAGTACCAGTAATTTCAGCCCACTAAAAATACTTGTCGGTCGTCCTTGGTAGCTGCGAAATGCCATGTGTAAAGCACTGCAGTGACTAGGTTATGGGGATGCTGGCAGTGCTGCATAAGGCGATAACAATCGTGAGATTGGACAATGGCTTGGGATTAGCGAATTCACTTTGCACTGAAATATCAAAAACTATATGGGACGTATTGGATCGACGACCCAAGTGGCTAGATCTGGCCAGCCATGAAAAACCAACGCCAGGGCTGACCGACTCATTACGACGATAGGCTGCAGATTAGAGCTACCATACTTCGACAACTTCTGCAGTCACACACCGATGCTAAATTAGGCTTGCAAAAAAGTGGTATATTAAGATGGGTTGCAAAACGAAAGCCCCTGCTCACCAACCGTCGTTGAGCAGATCGCCTCTTACCTACTCCCACCGGACAGATGACAGGCGATACTTTGTTCTATGGACAGACGAAAGCAAGTTCACACTATTTTGGTAACGGAAAGTGGTGACGTATAAGGGTTAACCGTAGGAAAGATAGTTGTGCGGGCATGAATGCCTTCAACCTGCACTGAATTTCGGCGACAAATCGTTGCCGGCTTGTCACTGCTTTGCAGTATAAAGAGTTGGAGCTCCTAATCAGATCGAAGGTATTGTGGAGCTTCAGGTGATTAAAGTAGGTGGAAGCAAAGCTCAAACACTCTGCTTAGGGATCGGTATATTTAGCAGCAAAAAACACCCTAAGTTAAGCATTCTCCCAGTTATCTTTAAGAACCCGGTGCAGTGCTGCTGTGTGCAGTGGCCGCCCAGCCGGCAGCTGCCGGATCATCGTGTATATAAGACTTATGGGACGACGTCGACAGACAGCTGAGGAGAGGTATCCAACCACAAATCGATTACCAGACATTTAAGCAAAATGCTGAAGCTCTGCTGAAGGCTGCGGGTGGATAAAGGAGGTCATACAGAATCGTGGTAGAGTAACGTCGTACTAAATGCATACATACCAGCAGTAAGCACTTGTTTGTGAGTTGTCAAATAATTCTGCTACATCCGGTGCTCAACAGTAGAGTCCCTGGCACCATAGAAAATCCTCTGGCTACCCAAACAAAGAAGCATCCAAAGTAGCAGCAGCCCCATTATGACGAAATTTCCGCTACTGAGTGCACACATTTACGTGCCTGTATATGCAGGATGCCGACAGAGGTTTCACCAAGCTGGCATGCTCACCAGACTGCGTAGTCTCTGCATATTTAGCATTTCTCTATATAAAACTCTAACTATGAATATCTATTTTTCTAACATTATTTTTGACGGCATTTTTCGGCACGCTTTTGTCAGAGCTCGCTTGTTCTGTCGGTGCACGCATTTCTCCTACACACATATGTCAGGTGACCGGCACTCTCTGTCAATCGACCTGTGCTTCCGGGGTCTTCATCGGGTGAATTGGCGGTTGAATTGGCTGTGTACCAACAGGATTAGAGCATCGATAAATACTAATGTCTCCACAAGTGCTTCAGTAAGCAATCGATAGCCGTGCAAAAACGTGCAGCACAACTGTTCCAGTTGTACGCATCAACTTTCTATATACAGTTTTACTTTTCACATACACTTAAACTTTGTATATAAGCTTTTACTTTGTACATGTGTAATAAGGTCCTTAGACAAGCAAGCTAACAACATCTGCAAGACATGGCCAATTGTGCCACCCATAAGAACCAGGTACACATGGATGACTTATACTCTTTTACCAGATAAAGAAGAGGTAGTTTGAGTGGACTAGCGGGCAGCTATGGCCGCTCTGCAGTAAACTGCCTTCTGATTAACTTTACTTTTATGTAATTAACAAGAGCAGAGCTCAAAAGCTACACCCTTACCCGGCTTCCGGATTGACAACGATCTGCTGCTGGTCAATCATAATTTACCAGCTCAACAAGCAAAATTAAACGTGTTGCTACCCAATGACCTTAAAGCCCAAAAGCCATTTGAAGAAGCAAGTAACACATGGAGCCAACAGCACACTAAAGGCAGCCCTTGGTGATGTCGCAGCCGGCTGATTTCGCGAACCATTCAAATAAGATCGCTGTAGGAGTTACTTGTCAAGCCGGGCAGTTGCAGCTTTAAATGCCCAAGGCAATGAAGGAAGAGTAAAGGAATGAAGGAGGGAAGGAAGGAAGAGTAAAGAGTCTTCCTTCCACGCTCCTTACAAAGCGTCCCCTTGACGGACACCTTCACGAATGAATCGGCTGCTCTTGCAGCTGAAACGTCTGGGCCCCAAGTTCGAAACGTCTGGAGCCGAAACGTTTAATGCCCGAAAAAGAGGCCTCGAGAATGCGCATCATGCGCATGCCCCTAGCAAAGGCGATCCACTTCTCTTAGGGTGTTATGCAGATGCTTCGCAACTACCACATACTTTGCATCTCACCCACAGCACACAGCAGCAGGCATGTAGAGTGCACGCACTGGCCTTGACCTCATCATGCGACTACCTCCAGCATGACTGCAAAATTGCTCGAGCAAGCACTCAAGCGGCCAGATCCGGATGCTGAACCGGGTGGGGGAGGTCAGCTCCCTTTAGGTAACTGCTAACTTTCGGCTTGGAGACGTGGGCCCTAGTTCAAGCTAGCTCATCTAGTTATCAGGCCATCGCTCTATTTACACCGGCTGAGCCGATCTCAAATACGTCAGGTGCTAATAGGAGAAAATAGGCCGACCAACAAATGCTGCCACCGGAGCAATACCAAGGCGTGAATGGAGCCGATGGTAGGTAGGTCAGCAGCTGAGGACTGAATGCAAGTCTCCAGAATAATGCTCTCGGCCGGTGGTACCTGGTGACGTCGGGAAGGGTATAAGGAACACGGGGTCAACATACCCTCCAAACACGCACACCTGCACGCGCACGCGCACATACATACACATACATATACGTGCCTACCCAAGCACATACATGCACAACACAACGTGCGTGGAGAAAGCTCTCAAATGAGGCCAGATCGGTCTAGGCCTTCCCAGCGTGACTAGCCAGTAGCTTCCTCCCTCCCTCCCTTCCCTCCCTGTCGGACAAGAAGCACGGACAACCGTGATGGGACAAACGACGACTGCTTAAAAGCCGGCCAATGCCAGCTGCCGAAACGCGACCACTGGGGGCGGGGCCGGGACGAACCGGAGCAGCCTAACTGCCGGACAATGGGCGACCGACCATCCCAACCTCCGTGCGCTGGGCAATATGGCCGCAGGGGAACCGTCGGCCCGACGACGCATGGGCCGGCGGGCCGTGCCGAGCTACCCAGAGCAGAGCAGAGGCATCTCTCCGCAGGCGGCAGCGGAAGCTGGGTCAGCTGAGGAGGGACGCCAGCCAGGTCGCTCGGTCGACTACAGCTCGCATGGTCGAAGCAAAAAGGCAGCAGGCACCGGCTACTGAAAATCCGAAATTCGGTCGCCATTGCGCAGGCACCACATCGAGCAGAGCAGTGAAGCAAGCTTAAAGAACCACTCCGGGGTGAAAAGTGCAGCAGTTCCTTGCAGCTTTTGCTCCGTCCTCCGTGTGAGTTGCTCTTTGCTGAGTTAAGCTGGCTGAAATTGTGCCGGCTGTTACCAACCGATTGCCATCCGATTCCTCAGCATCCCTTCCTCTATTCTTCCACCACGTGCCAAGTGCCTAGAAGGCAATCCACTTCTCACAGGGTGCTATGCAGATGATTTGTTGCTACGATTGCATCTCACCGCAGTACACAGCAGCAGCAGGCATGTAGAGTGCACACGCTGGCCCTGATCTAGACCATGCGCAAATGCGAGCAGCAAGTCCCTGCAATACCGTGTCTTCGGCAGAGCGGTCTGATCCTGGCGGCTTTTTCAAATGCTGCCCACGCAATCTCGATCGTCCAGAATCGCCATCGACTGCGTCGAAACGAGAACCTGCAGCCAAGCTTCACCTGGCCTCGCTCTTGCTCTCCCGACTCCCTGCTCCAGCCACTTCCGTGCACCGTGCTGCACTACCGCTGCAGATCCTCTGTGCCTCTCTGCTCACTGCCTTGTTGCTGCCCTGCCTTCATTGTCAGCTCGGCATGCAGTCCATGCCATGGCAATGGCACAGGATGGCACCTCCGGAGAGGCGAATGCGCACAGCACCACGCTGTCCAGCTCTCCGGAGCAGCACTTGCTCGGTCTTCGAGGCTTCCCAGCATGCTACAGATGGCTGGCATCACAGAGCGCCGGAGGAGGCTGTTGGAGAAACGGCGTCCCTCCCCCTAGGACCTATCTGGACGGCCATTGTGGATCCGGCGGTGGACACGGCTCTGCTAGCTTGGAATATTTCTGGGTGTCTCGTTGCGGTGACACACTTTCGGCAGTTGCCCTAGAAGCTGAGTCCACGATGCCACGGAGCGCGGCATCTTGGACCCGATGCAAGGTGCTTGCTTGTCTCCATGTCCCAGGTCTTGGGTGCCAGTGGATGTGTTAGCCACCGAGGCCTCTTGCCACTGTGTAAATGAGGCCATAGCTTAATCAATCGCCTCTTAATTTGACAAGGTTTCTTACCAGGTACTTCCCCCAAATAACCGTACCCTCTCTAGGAGGTCGGAGGTCGAGGGGGTGAAGGCAAGTCAGGCACAAGAGAGCTGGGCAGGAATTCCGAAGTCAGCCTCCTTCAGTTGAACTAACCGACTGTCTGCCAATGCAGGTCCTCCTCCTCATGTCACTGGCTTGCTAGGAGAGACGTGCCACCAAAGTGGCAGCAGCAAGGCAACAGAAGCAACGAGGGGCAGCAGCAGCAGCAGAGGCAGCAGCAGCAGAGGCAGCAGCAGCAGAGGCAGCAGCAGCAGAGGCAGCAGCAGCAGAGGCAGCAGCAGCAGAGGCAGCAGCAGCAGAGGCAGCAGCAGCAGCAGGGGCAAAAGGGACAGGCAATGATCTTGGCTGCCCAAGCAGTGCTAAGCTCTCTCTCTCTCTCTCCTAATCAAGCGGCGATCCCGTTCGCCGAGCTTGGATGAGCACATACGCGTCTGACTACATCTTACGGGCAGTCGCGGATTCGGCCGGCCAGCCATCGGACGAACTAATGAGCACAGGGACGACAGGAGCCGACAGCACCCACCAAACGCTGGCTTGCACGGCCCTATGCAAATACGCTGGCACAAGACACAGACAGAGCCCTCACCCATAGCCCTCCGA